>PQWD01004885.1:0-22780 GCA_019425675.1 Leucinodes orbonalis | reverse complement strand
CTCTAAAATAGTTAACTAGTTTTCAATAGTATACCAAAATAAAAACAGATAGTGAAATCACATAAGAAAATGTTTGTACAGAGCACTTTAACTTACTTAATAAGAAGCAGATATGTAATATCTATTGAGCATTCCTCGATCTGCTGAAAATCCTGTTCTTGAAAATGTTATCAATCTTGCTGAACACCTCCTCAGCAGGTTTTGCAGCATCAACTCTATAATGCAGCCCCTTCCTCATGTAATAATCTACCAATGGTACAGTTTGTGCATGATATGTAGCTAACCGTTTCTTTAATGCTTCAACATTGTCATCAGAGCGCTTTACTAATGGCTCACCAGTTAAATCATCAGTCATTGGTTTCCTCGGAGGATGGAAACTCTTCATGGTAGCTACGCCCACTGGATGGGTGAATCAATCTTCCAGTTATTCTACGCACAAGCAAACTGTCCTGGATACCAAACTCAATGACAGCATCAAGCTCAGTTTTTCTCTTTGCAAGCAAGTCATCCAACTGGAATAATCACGAAAATATAATGATAAGACAACAACAATTTAAGTACAAAAACAAGATAAACATATTCAAGTGATATCTTATTACATAATGTATATTTTCTAATGTTAGAATTGTGTTAAAAAATAAGACATGACAAGTAATCTTTTTATAAATTAAATAAAGTGCACCAAAGATACAGAAGTCTTATCAGAATAGAGTAATAGGAGTCCTATTAAAAGTAATCTATATTGTGGAAATATAACATTTTAATGTATAAAATTAACACTTAAGGACTCGCTACTGGGTCTAGTAGACCCAGTACTTTGTATTTTGTTGAACTACGGAAGAAATATAAAGTTTGCGTTGTTGCCGCTCTTAGTACCTTTCGACCACAGTGTGGCGTGGTAGATTACCATCTGATTCGTTAGTTAGCACGTCGTATGTGAGTGCTAAGGATGGAAAAGTTGCGTATGGGTCTGCTAGACCCGGTAGCGACTAAATACGTTAGTACTTTTTTCATAATGTTGTTTTGTTTATTTACTCTTTTGTTACTGTATTTCGTAGAAAATGGAAACCAATGGGCTTTTGAGACACAATGAATTAGAATAATAGATAAACGAAGACTGTTGAGCCTGAAGAATGATTCATGAATTGAAATTGATGCAAAAAGGAAACTTAAGTGATGAAAACTGATTACAATGCTTTTAAATGCATAGTCAATCAGATGACTGGTGCATATTCTGTGTCAAGACAAACTCAAAGATAGCCCCTATTCGGAACATAGTACCAGTATTAGAACCAACTGAAGCAACCAACGCGTCCTACCAAGGAGTGGACGAAAAGTAGGCTGTGGTCTATGTAACTGGAAGAAAAATAGGAAAACATTTTTTTTTGCATAACATGTTATACACCAAGTTGTGGAGACCACATGAAACAGATTTGTGCGAATTGTTGCTTACTTTGATGTTGAATAAGTTGAAAAGTGATTTTATCCAATCTAAAATTTGTAGATATTCAAAATTGATTTTGCTTGTTCCTATAAATATAGATCTCTAATTGTTATTTTTCTTTAGTAGACACATTATCGTAGTTTAAATATAAAAAGATTTTGTTTCAAAAATGACATTTAAAAAATGTACATCAAGTTGTATAAGCGAAGTCATAAAACTATGCAAAAGATCCTTCTATTTTTGTACGGCCAATAATTAAGTTAAAACAATAACATTAGTTTATTAACATAAAGCTTTTCTTTTAAACACTTCTAATGATATTAAAAATACCAAACACTTTTTATGATTAGTTTTCGAAAAAACATATGATATTGTAATGGGTCCGCTGTACCCGTAGCGAGTGTTTTGTTACGGAATAAGGCGCAAGTCCCTAAGTGTTTATATTATTAAATTTTCTTTATCCCCTGGATTAAGGACAGATAGATGTATTTAAAACATGAAACATTACATACTAAAGAAAAAGAAGGGGAATGGTTTACTACCTAACTGCTTTGTTTTTAACTAGTGAGTGAAGTTCCGGAAAACAATAATTGTCTATTGCTTTTCCTGCTAACATGTCAGCAATTATTTTACCAACAATATTGTTAATTAATCAAATATAATTATTTATAAAAGTCATAATCAATGGTCAAGGATATATTCTCTTCTAGATTTCAATGTAAGAGTAAATATTTTTAAAAAGATTATTTAACATCTTGCATGGGAATAGCTAAATGACCAATATGTTTTTAACCATCATAATCTGATACAAAATAACATTTTAAATAGAAATGTCAAACTATATAAACATAATTATCCCACTAGGATTAATTAGATTTATAGAGGATTAAGTTAGTAATTTCATTTAATGTAATGTCAACATAGATTGCTAGGGGCAGAGGCTTGGCCTTAATTACTACTATATCACTAGCAACACAGATAACAGAATAGCTGCAAAAATATAAAGTATCATTGTTTTGAAGACCTAGCTGTGTTATGTGGTGTTATCTACACACCTCGCAGTACAATATTACTGTATTTGTCTAAAATAAAAGTAGCCTATATTTTTTCTTATTATCAGTTTTTTCTTATTATCACCTACCTGCCAAAAAAGTACTATCCAAATTGGTCTTGCCGTTTCAAAGATTATCCAATACATACAGTCACACACAAACAATTTTTATTTTCTTCATGCATATGCATATGAAAAAATTTTAATTTCAAACAGAACTCAAATTTCATTTACATATATGTATAGACCAATTAAATTGATTTTCATTTTTTTATCATAAAATCAAGTAGAACCCACCTTTGCAGCCTGGGGCACAGTTCTTGGAAAGCCATCCAACAGAAAGATTCTTGCATCAGGTTGATCCAGGTTTTTATCAATCATGTCCACAACCATCTCATCAGACACCAGTTTTCCTTCATCCATGGTCTTCTTGAGGCGACGTCCAAGCTCTGAGCCTGATGCTACTTCTGCACGCAGCATATCTCCAGTGGATAGATGGCATACACAGTATTTCTCCTTTAGTTGTGGTGCCTTGAGAAGAAAAAAACATTTAATTCCTTAAGAACCCAAAGTCATTCATTTCAATACTTTGTAATTTCATAAAAAAGTGGACCCTGGAAATATTTATAAAGAGATTTTCTCTTAATTTGATATTAAGTAATAAATAACTGTCATTCAATTATATAAACGCACTTTTACTTAGTTGCTCGTACGCTTCGAGTACGAAGTGTAAAGGTCAAAGACTGACAATGTATTGTTAACATTAATCTATTTACCTGTGTGCCTTTACCGGATCCTGGTGGGCCCAAAAGCACAGCTCTGATGCCGATAGGATCATCATCAGGCCTAGGCTTCACTGCTGTTGCTGCCGGTGGCATTTTTTTTAAGTTTCTAAGATACACCTTTATAATATATGGACAGACTACCACACACACCACTTTACCGGTTTCAATATTAACGAATTAAATGGCATACTGTTAGTATGGAATGAGTAAATGAAATGAAGCTTATCAAAAATTTTGAAATGCTAACATGTGATGTGGTGAGATGACGTCGCCGGTCAATAAAAAATGTGTAAGAAATAAAGAGCAACTGTCAGTGTCATGTCAAGTGTATTTTTTTAATTCGTTCCTTTTAATCAGGCTATGATCAAATACACTGTGGTAGCTCGTCATTATATTTTTTCTTTAATCGATGAAGAAAGAGTGTTTTAACATGTGTGATGATGAGTAAATTTCCTACCTTCTTTATAAGTTTTAGTTATGATGTGGGATTTTTACTGAAACCTTACGTATCTTCTTGAGAGAACTCAAAGTGACCGTTGTACTGTTTTGTTTCATTTGCCAATACTATGAGTGTTTTTCTTGTTCAAAACATTTTAGTAAATTATTCCACCATATATTACACATAAAATATTTGAAATAACACAAATTTTAGTACAAAATGACCATGACACTACTTTCAGCCAAAAAGTCGTGTCAAGTGTTTTAATATATCCAAAGAACAATGAATACCTTATATCAATCAAATACGGACAGGGTTAAATAGTCGGCTAAGGGTTAAGGTAACCGAAAACTAAAGTAATACAAGATTTTCAAACATATGAGTTTCATTTTCATCTTAAGCTACAAATAATATTCAATGCAGGACACATGGTCGTACAAAAATACGGATGAAGTCTCACTAACATCAAAAGTGTGTCAAAATTCGGCCACTTTTTGTATGGAAAACCACAAAATAATCGGACATTTGAAGCGCATCTATCAACAGAGCAATAGATTATTGAAAAAACTAAAAAAGAGCCTGTGTTGTGAATCTGTGCAAAGACCGCAGTGAACACAGTATAACTTACTAGTCTGTTTCACAAAGGAGTCCCCGGCGATTTGTGGAACTAAATTTGACAGCTCGGCCATATTGTCGTTGCCAATTATGAATTGGGTGTTGTTGTATAGATTTCGTGATTTTTGGATCATCCAAGCTTTATATCGATTGTCATGATACCAAGTTGTGAAAAAAACGATTTGATATATTGTTTTTACCGTTGAAACCGTTCTTGAGCGGATTGAAAAATCAAGGTAATTTAATACCATCCAACCAATTTTACATAAGACTTGCCGCCATAATAAGTACTTTTAGAGTTGCCATGTAAATATTTTTTTGCAGCATTGATTGATTGGATTTTTCTTTTGAACAATCTAATTATAATAAGAGACAACTTTTATCAATTATTAAGATATTATCGGATCTAGCTATATAATAACTAAGACAATAGAAATCTATTGTCTGTTGATATATGCAACTGCGCCAGTCAAAGGGTAAATATAAATTAACAACATACTAAATATATTTGTTTCTTTAATGTACAAACTATGAAACTTATCTTATTCAAACATTTTAGATACTTTTTAGTAATTATCCTTAAATTAAAGTAGGTAAATACTTTCTCAGTAGTGGTATCATTCGTCTGGCGACAGTGGCGCAACGTCTGCGGGACTTCTTTCGTGAAACAGACTTTATCCAGCAATTACGTATAATATGTGGATGAGAAGCAATTGGATTTATTTTTTAGTTTAAAACACTTAAATCAGTATACAAACAAATATTTGTGAATTTTACATCATAGACAGCAGCAGCCGAAATGACGGGAACACATTTTATGCACATATTAATGAAAGTCCACCAGTAGGTATTTTTCATACGTCCATAGCTGGACATTAGTAACCAATATTCAGGATTTTGCTACCCACGTAAATTATTACTTTTCTTTAGCGTTTAAATATATATGAGTGAATAATGAATTATACCGTATGCTTACTTTGCAAGTAAGTAAGCTATTTATTAGATTAATAGATTAGATTTAGGTACACTTATTTAATCATTGTCCACCGCTGGACTAGGCCTCTAATAATAGGTTTAGATTAGTGTTACAACTTATTGCTTAGTGCATATTGGAACTGGAACTAAAATATCCACTTTTTTTGTAATTAGATACTTAATAAACCCGAAACACTTGATGTAAAAACCGACGTCTCAACCAATCAAACCACATCAATGATGTTAAAAGTATAGATTCGTGATATGCTCAAAACAATCGAAAAAAGTGTTCCGAATGCAGCGACAGCACACATACACATATTATTATTTCGAATGAGCGTAGATTACCTAAACAAAAGCTATAAACTGTATTCTCTTTGCGCTTCGTTTTTGAGGCACGGTGGCGTATATACCTTTAAATATAGAGAATATCATTGCACCTCATCTACCAAATACATCACGGGTGACAAAAATTAGATAAGTTTTGAATCCTTGTAACTACTTTAAAAACGGTAACTATTTCTTTAGTTCGTTCATTCCTTTGGATTAGGCTAACGTCTAGCTCTAGGAGTGCCAATGGGCTGGTCACATATGTATGCCGCAGTCGGAGGAACTAGATTTCCGCTGAGATGCCGCAGAACCTCTGAAACATGAGAACCGATGGCTTCTTGAGTGAAGACTGTGTCTTGGCAACGTAGCGTCAATGACTTCTAAATAAATATAGAATCTTTGCACCCTTCAGCTCGATGGATGTCACCAACTTGCCAAAAGCCACTGGTAAAGACTCAAGGTGTCTGGTGCAGAAGAAGGGAGACCCTCGGAGTAGTTACTCCCTAAGAGAGAGGAGACCTAATATGTCAAGCACACCAAGAAGTGGACTGTGATAGGTTGAACATGCTGCCTAAGCCTTTATCAATTACCGAACGAACAAAAAAATAAGCTATAACAATTGACATTGACATTTCGACAGTTCAAACAAAAATTCAAAAATAACCTATCAGACTATACATAGGTGTTATATGAAATTTTGTCATTTATTAATTTGTATTTATCGACAAATATTTGAGTACTATAATATAAATTATCAATAACAAGAATTTCCCATCATAAATTAACTAATAATGTCCGTGTTTTCAGAAAAATGGCTACTAATAGCGTAAAGTAAGTATTTGAAAGTGAATAGGTTGTTTTAAACATATTTTCTCTGCAAATATTCTAACTTCATTTTGTAACAGTTACTGGAAACGATTGTGGCGTTGGACTACATCAAAAAACTTATCACTGGAAGACCTTCAGTTAGTGCTTGACAAAAAAGAAGTTACCGATGCTTTGTTTCAAGTTTTGGATAGTTACAAACCAAATAAACCCGAAGCGTTTTCCCAACTGCAGTCCAAGTACTCGGACCAAACTAAATTGCTAAGTGTAGTGCAGTCTCTACAAAATTATATAGTAAGTACTTAGTAGTTTGTGGTTAGGTATTTAAAGCTAGTTTTAGACAGCTGCATTTGAATTCATCAACAGTGTGTTAAATATGTTAGTGTATCATTTTGATTATTTATGTAAACAAATTACACATTATTACATACATTTATAAATACAGTATTGTGTAAGTGGTGTTTTTTCATTTTATATTTTAGGATCTGGAGGCATTTCAAATTTGGGACATAATAAAACACTATTTGTGTGATATTTCATATGGAACACCAGCTAATGCCCTTAAAAATGTTGCATTTGTTGATACAAGACCTTCATTTCTTCTGCCAAATGTATGGAAGTTCTACTACTCTGAGAGATTATTTTTACTGAAGCTATTGCAGTATATCATTGAATACCACAATGATACTGATCACAAATATCACAAAGCATTCTCAAAAATCTATGATTCAGGTTGTAAGAATCTTGTGCCATTGTTGATAAACCAGTTTGAAAAGACAGTGTCATCAGCTCACCCAAGAGAGAATTCAAAGTGAATTCTCAAATGAAAATGTTAGACAAGAATGGGCAGAATACAATATGAGAGAACAATTGGTCATCCTGCAACTAATCTTTCTCATCATAGACCAAGAGAAAATTTCGGAAGCTAACTTTGAGATGTTATTTAAAGTGTTCCGTAAACATAATTATGGTAAAAGTCAGGGATATCATGAATTGTTAGAAGAAAGACACAGGGAAATGTGTTTGAGAATTATGTACATGGAAGTGTCTTTATTTATGGTTATAACATACCAAAAACATTTGTAAGTATAATTAATGGAAATGCTTTGGCTATTTGAATTCAGTTGTAGCACTCATTGTTAAATATCTAATGGAATTTATTGTCTAGTATTGGAACCTAAAGAGGTTCAAAGTGGTTACTGCTATCTTAAAACAGTATTACTGTAATTATACATCAGGCTTTTTTGTACCAAAATAGGTGCAGTATTATTATTGTACTACTGTTAAGAGATGGCAGTAAGCTCCCATAAGATCTTTAAGTTAGGTCTTTTTTAACCATTGGGAATTGAGTAGAAAATAATCATTTCAGTTTGATGTATCCAACTGTAGCAGTTCAATTTTTTTAAACTTTTGTGTTCAGTTTACCACCTTTGCTATTACACTGACACTTAATAAAAGGGATACATGGTTTATGTTTTTTGTGCCTGGATAATTATATTATAGCATGTTATATGTAAAAAAATTTAAGCCTGGTGTTGTTTACAGTGAAAATGCTTCAACTTGGATAGAATCAACAGAGAAGTTTGTAGACCTAGAGCTAACAAATTTGCAGTTGAGTGCTGAGCACAGTGCAATGCTGCTTTCTTGGATGTTACTCTCTTTACAGGTATAACTTAAATATTAACCCATTTACTGCCAGGAATCCATACACAAAATAAAATTTATTATCTGTGATACTTTAAGGCATCTCTGGCAGTCAAAAGATTAACAAACAAGTACTGGTTGAACAAAAATACAATAAATAAAAGCAAATTATATAAAATGTGGTCAAATTGTTTGAATTTGTTACTTTTTTTTAAGGGTAAAGATCATGCAAAAATGTTTGAAAGCAAATATCAACATTATGGTGCTACTTCGCTAAGACTGCAGGTGTTTGAATTCCTCAACCAGATGCTTAACAGCTCTGTTTTTAAAGTAAGTCATATTTTTATGAACTTTTATTATTATAGAGAAACTTCATAAAACCAAAGTAATATTCATGTTAAATATAAGAAAATCATCTCTGCCTACTTCATGGGGTTTTTGTTTTGGATGGACTTTTTGCTATTCAGTGAAGCGCTCCACAGCCAACAGTACTGATAGCTCTCAGCTCGAAAGAATTATGCAATGAGCCAGAGGCTTTCCCCAAGTAGGAGCCAAACCTCAGTTTAGTCCTTTCAAGAGGGCTAGGTTACCCATTAAATTTTTGCAAGTAATGCAAATAAGGACTAATGTTCCTGTGGGTTAAATGTATTTCAGTATGCTTGTATGTAACTACGAAAGCTGTACTGTGACCTATCCAAGCTATGTCCAAACATTATGGTAAAGAGACTACAGGCAAGAACCTTACCATGTTCATTAGGCAACTTATATTTAGTAAACATTATAGAAACAACA
Source organism: Leucinodes orbonalis (assembly GCA_019425675.1). Classification (NCBI taxonomy): domain Eukaryota; kingdom Metazoa; phylum Arthropoda; class Insecta; order Lepidoptera; family Crambidae; genus Leucinodes; species Leucinodes orbonalis. The sequence continues at coordinate 13,880 of PQWD01004885.1, read as the reverse complement.
CACATTTTATCAGTACTTCTCTTTGCAGGACAACTCTAAATGCGCGAAAATTGGCAGACTGACAGTTTACAGGCTTTTAAATATTCTATGTGATAAATTTGATGGAGATGGCACAATCAGCAATCAACCTGGCATCACCCAGCTCTGTTCTGAGCTCCTTCAATCACCAGATATAGCCGAAGACTTCTGGAAGCTGCATAAAAAGGATGACCAGTTTGGTATAGTGTCTGTCTGGAATACAGCACTGGAGTTCTTTCCATATAATTTCAGCATGCTGTCGTGCTTGGCGGCAGGATTGTCACAAGCTGGAAAAAGTAGTGTCAGGAATGTAAGTTATGTGAATAGTGTATATTATAATCTCCTTTCCAAATATTTCTTTGACTGGCTGTCTATAAAGTAAGCTATGTGCATCTAGCTAAACGAGGTTAAACTAGCTGAATTTAGCTTAACTTTTTTGTTGATTTAAATGATAACTAAATAATAAATAGTAAAAATGATATACATACCGAATTTAGTCAAAAATGTAGTCTCACAACTAATTCAATGCCATTTTTCTGCATTGCATACATACTTTGGTAATTTGTAAATTAAGGTAATACAATTTTGCAGCTTATAAGCGAATTGAAAAACCTACCAGTGTATGCAGAAAAGTACAATCCAAAGCATTCCTCTAATGTCCCTAGAATCTGATGATGCGATCATAGGAAGGGAGTATTACCCCCTCGGTAATCCCACATACCGAGTTGAGGCTGGTTCAAGGGCGACAGTGTTGGAGAGAAAAGATGGCACCATGATATATTTTCGCACTCCATATTCGTATTGGACAGTGTTCAACAATGAAATTGAGAAAGCACTAGACCGTAAGCAGCATCGTCATATAAGCGAGACTTTGCAAAAAGTTTATGAGGGAACTAAAGTACTGCACGGTAAGGGAATGCTCAAAATTATGATACTATTTATTTTTATGAAATACAAACGTAAGCCGACATGTGAGCACAGTGCAGCCAATGTGGTTGTTAGTGCAACCAACCAATGCATAAATACAAATACTTTTCATTAGATTGAAACAACAAGGATGTAACCCTGTAATTTTTAATATTGGTGTTCTGAAATATCTTCAAAATAACCCATTCCAAAATGGAGGAAACCTGTGTCTATTGTAATGGGTTAAAGACACAAACCTTTCCACAAATCATCAATGGGATATCCATTTATGATTAGGTTATTTTCAAGCTATTCCACTAATGATTGTTATTTTCAAGACCTAATATTACTCATAGTTCAATCATAGTCAAGTGTAATTTACTTTCGATTTACAGCCCTAGTTAACTTGTTCAATAAGCAATCTATTTACTTTATCTCTCTAGTAAAATTGTTCAATGAGAAATTATTGTATATGGGATTCCATCGGTAACTTTGTGAGTTATTTGCAGGCATAGTGTCGACACTGGGCGCGGATAAGGAGATCCCCGTGTCGCTGGTGGTGCCCAGCGAGGGTGTTTTCGACGTTTTGGTCCGGTTCATGCGCGGTGAGGCGCGAGCTCTACCTTTACTGGTGCAATGCCTGAGGGTCTGTGCTGCGCTTGTACCCCACTATCCAACCGAAATACACCTTAGGTACGTTACAATAGCTTATCAACTTACTAGGAAAAGCAAGTAGGGGTCTTGGGTGGGTGACTTGCAGATCGGTGACGGAGCTACTTTATCGATCTCACAGAAAACCGGCGTTAAACAATGCCTCGTGAGTCTTCCTATTTGTATTTCCTTTTAGGAAAGTTGCCTTTGGACTTAAAAACCATACATTTTGACACTACAACATCATGACGTCATGGTTTTCGATCTTCGAATGATTCTTTTTAAAACTTATAATGAAAAAAAATATTCGTAGATATTAATTACGATAGTTTGGGGCATAATACATTTTAATCCAGTCAACATCGCTATTAGTTACGTAGTTAACACTGTCGTAAATAAATAATAATAACCATATGCATCACAGATTGAAATTAATCAACCTTGAGGAAAACACATAAATATGTTCCAAAAAGCAGCCATCCTATAAACATGAAAAATAAATCGTAGTTCCTGCAGTTAGATGACAATTACAACATTTATAAACGCTGATACCATTCTGTAAATCACACAAACCTGTAATTAATAATTTTTGGAATCCGTATTACAGGTTATATCAGCGTAGTGCTGTGAAAATATGTTGATACCCTAAAAATAACAATAATAGTTAAGGTTATTTGGAGCAGATGAGTTCTCGAGTGGAGACCGCTTCTTGGCAAGCGTAGCGTAGGACGCCCTCCGGCCCGATGGGCCGACGACTTGCGCAAGGTCGCTGGTGGAGGCTGGATGAGGAAAGTGGAGGACCGGGATAACTGGCGCAAAATGGGGGAGACCTATGTCCAACAGTGGACTGCGATAGTTTGAAGAGAAAAAGTTAAGGTTATTTAGGCTGATAAAAAAGTAAATATATATTTTTGTTCAGGTTGCTGAACACGGGCCTGCTGCCTCGCGTGATGAAGGCTCAACTGTCGGCGGCGGAATACGCGGGCGGCGCGTCTTTGGAAGCGGGTGCAGTTGCGGCACACCTCGTAGGACTCGAACAACCTGCGGGCACCTACGACTTGCTCGCTGCTTACATCGACTTGCTTTGCGCCTTTCACGAGGTAACTTTGAAATACCTATATGATATCAACATCATCAGCTCATTAAACGTCCCCGACGGGCACGAGCCTACCCGTATAGGGTGATTAGGCCTTGGTCATCGACGCGGGCCCAGTGTGGGTTGGACGACTTTACGCACAACCTTTGAATCTTTTCGCAGGCGTGCGCAGGTTTCCTCACGATGTTTTCCGTCACCGTAAGAGCGTCAGATATCGTACATATATTTTCCAGAATTCGTAAACACGTACGTGGCGGGATTTGAACCTCAGCCCTTTCGGTAGGAAGGCAACAGTCCATACCATTGAGCCACGGACGCTCTATATGATATAACGGAGGTGATATCAGCTACTACACTAAGGGATTAGAACCAGGGGGCTTACCTTCATCGCTTAAAACATTATTACTATAATATTACTTCACTACTTATGGTACAAAAAGGCGCAATAATCATAAAGAAATACTGTTTTAAAAGATGGCGGTACAACCTTTGGTGTAATAATCGACTCGATCGAATCTCCGTCTTGGATCGATTCCCAGGCAGTACAAATATTTGTGTACATAAACATCGGTTTGTATTGGTCTGAGTGTTTTTATGGAGATATGTATGTTTTTTTATTTACAAAAAAAAATCATTTAAGTATGTTTATCCGTTGTTTAGTTCCCAAAATACAGGCTTCACGCTTAACTTGGGACTAGATGGCGCTGTGTAAATGTCAGTGGATATTTATTTATTTATTTATAGATATGTGTGTGGTTACAAATTAAAGTATATACGAATGTTTATCAGTCGTTAAGTACCTATAGCACAAGTTTAAATAAGGATAGATGGCGCTGTATGAATTACGGTGGATCTATTTTATTTTATAAAAAAAATCATGTTTACATATACACAAAAGTTAATATAGCATAGAGATTAAACCCTATCTCAATCATAATTTCACATAGGTTGAAATCGCCTATTTAAAAATAATCCTAAGGACTATAACCAACTGCGAGTCACCAACCCATCGAATCGAACATTCTAGAACTGCACAGAAGAGCGAATCACGCGTGAGATAATGCTGCCCGGTCTGATCCTCATACTGCGCGAGGTATTCCCGAACGTTTGCGGTTGGAGGTACGCGCGAGCCGACGCCCGTCGAGGTCTCATAACACGATGTGCTAACCTGCTCACTCTAGTACTGCAACAGAGGGAGGCCAACCCCAGTGTGGTGCTGCTGAAAAAGACATGCGTTTACAGTTTACATCATACTGAGAATGCACTGGAATTGCTCAAGATTATATCTATTGGTAAGTAAGAACACTATTTCTTTCTATACTAATAATAATTCTTTATTTCACAGATAACAATTATCCATTTATGGTTAGTAACAAAAAGGGAACTTATAAATAAGTTAATAGCAGCACTTTGACTTCAAAAAATTAAAAGGATTAATATAAACGGAGTATTAATATCATAACAATTGGTTTATAAATAAATTTATAGGATTATTGCTCATGCCTGCGACGACCAGTTACTTAGGAAGTTATATAGTACAAATGAAATATTTTTATCTAGTATATAAAAATATTTCATTTGTACTATATAACTTCCTAAGTAACTGGTTGTAATAAAAAATAACATAATACTTAAAACATTACAAAAATAATGCAGGCATGTAGATCCAATGTCTATATTAAAGAGTTTTTTTTTCATTAAACTGGTGTTTTTAACTTCAACATATTTATAGTTAAATTAATAACATTTTACAGTATATTTTAAAACTTAATTCTTAATCCTACAAAAGGAACCACTAGGACATACAAACTAGTCCAATAAAATTCTACTGTAACACCAATACATTAATAAAATGTGCGTAAATTGTAATTCTATATATACACTGACATAAATATTGGACATGGCAGGCAACGAAACCCTCGAATCGATTATACAAGATGAAACCAACTGGGTGTCGGGACCGGGCAACGACTACCTGTCCAGTCTCCAGCGATGCGTTGCTGTGACAATGTTCGCGCTCCGGCTGAAGACGTTGGTAGCCGCAGCGGGTGACATGACCCCGTTGGAACGCCTTATATTCGCTCAAAACAAACAGAAGGACCCACTGAAAGTGGTGCCTAAAGTTACAAGTTACATCAACCACGCGTTTAATAGGAGTTTGCCGGTGCTAGCTTGTCGTTTGCTCAAGAGGTTTGCTGATGTAAGTAAACTTGTGTTGATTTATTTAAAATATATCTGTTTGACAATCCTTCAGCTCAAGAATTCTTAGTTTCCTTTATTGTTTCAAGCTGCACTTATGGATAAAGGTATTTAACCAAAATTTACCATTAAAATAGGAAGTGAGACATCGAATAAAATACAGCTGCCTCTAATTAATAATGCAGAGTATTGGTTTACTAAAACTTCATTGATAAATTGCGACAAACTCACGTCGAAGCTTAATTTTAAGAAAGTTTTTTTTTTTAAAAGCGGGTGTGAGAGCTTTGGAAGATCAATTTTTCAATGAGTTAAAAAATTACGTACATAAATTGAAAGGCTATTTGGGACAACAAACGCAGACAACTTTCCACTTTTTGAATATTATAAATTTTGACTTAACTAATACGTAATTGATACTGAACTCCCATTTTTGGTGCAAAAGTTAAAAAAGTAGTGGTGTATAAATAATAAATTAAAATATATAATCTTGCAGGATTCCAAATGTCATTGTTCGCGTCGTTAGACATGACCGCGTATCAAGTAAGGGTCATGTTCCTGGATCGTTTGAGGGATGAACATGAAACCCTGGAGCTCAAAGTAGCCATACTTGAGTTTGTTGCCACATGTATAAGTAAGCAGCCCGGTCTCACCGAGGCATTCTTCATGATGAATCACGAGAAAGCGAAAGCAGAAGAAAAGTCCGAGGATAAAAGTGTGGTGAAGAAATCTACGACTGACGATAGCTTTGAAGGTATCCTCGGGTATATGGCTGACTATCTGGGAACTATTAAGACTGTGAGTTATCTTTTTCGTGTTGTTTAAGTCTTACGTAGCGTACTTGTTTAAGAGGCCTTTCACATTTCAGCGCAGCACGATTTTAGGTATTTTGACACAAAATGACAGCTCAAGTTACGCGAGCGATCTTTTCAAACACATCTCTTCTCGCTCACACCATGGCGTTCGGAATATAGTGCGACTGACTAATAATGATCCTATTTTATTTAGTTCATGTAGAAATATATGCTGGGTGAAATTAATGTTCGATTATAATTATTTTGATGCTTTTTTTTAAATGTCAACTCCGTGGTTAGATTTATAGATAGTTTATGATCGCAATATATTATCTCCTTATTTAAAGTAGTTCACAATTTACGTAAGACCGCGACATGCGGATGCGTAGTTTAGGCTTTTAGACTACGTGTCCGGCCAAAATAAATAGCCTTTCAAATAAATATTTTGTATAGGTGTTACTTATAAAATTGAAGCGCCAGTGGGTTCTGATTTTAAAATAATAAAAAAGTATACAGTAAAAATAATATGTTTTATTGCAATTTAAGCATAAACCTAAATAGCCTAGGCACGTATTGAAGTAGGCTAGACTCAGGAGCATTTTGGATTGAATGACGAGAGATATTGAGCGTGTTTGCGCGTTCTATGCCGTTGCGAGAAATATTTATCTATCTGATTGAATTGATTTTTTAATTGGTCATAAACAATCAAAAAATCAATTCAATCAGATTAGATAAATATTTCTCGCAACGGCATAGAACGCGTTTTTCGGGGGTCGATTAATTCAGGCAGGATACATTTTTCGTAAAAGTCTTTCAGCTTCGGTAACATTTTTTCTTTCCAAAATTGTTCATCTTTTTGAATTTTAATAACTTTAATTGCATGGTCAGGGCCAGTCCATATAGCAAGAATGCAAATATTTCTATTCAATATATTAAGCTGTCCCTGGATCTGATAAAACCAATCATTATTTTTATTTATAGTTATACCCGATAACGATTCATGTGTAAATCCTCTAACCTTTTTTGCTTCAACAGCTCTATCAAAATTCATACCAAAAGCCGAAATTGGACATTTAATTTCAATAACACCCTCATTACATAATGCATCTGGTGAAGCTCCCAAATAACAATGGTTAGGATCAATGAAAAGGCCACATTTTTCAAACACAATGTTTTCTTGTTGAACTTAATTGTGCCAATGCTATAGATTCATTATCTCTACCATGTCTGATGGACGCCACATTTTTGAGGTCATAACTGTATAAAATAGTTTTAACTAATGGCGCCGAATTTTGATTTGGCCGCCGTTTGCATATTTTTGCAAATTTTGATGCCGTAATAATGCATCGGCGTAGCTCAAGCCATAAAGCACTTTCAGCTTGTAATATGGTGTTGCGTTCTATCTCGTGGCGGTTAGCAGCTTGATCTACGAGATGTTTTAAAAAAAGATTTTTACAATTACTGTAATCCTCTTCACTCATGTCTGGACGCTGACATCGACTTCCATAATCATATTTTCCAAAATTTTCTGTTTACTCGAACAAATATAATGATCAAAGTAATAATATTAATTTAAATTTAAATAAATAAATTGAGAAATACTCAAAAGTGTCAAATACTGCAATCGTAGTATAAAGTATTGCTTTCGTAATCACACCATTGAGGTAAAAAACTATAGAGAGGCCCTAATGATCTATATAACGTTTCCTATTGAACCAGCCCTGAAATTACAAAATCAACCAATTGTTTAATAGTTTTAAACTACAATGTGTTACTAACATATTTTATAAGGAATATTATTACTAACACAATTGTATTTGTTTTGTAGTTATCTGAATAGAACAATATTATTATAGGACAATGCACGGACTAGTTGATAATTATTTGCGATTTCAAGGTTTGACCTTCCCCAGGATAGTTAATATTAATTATTATAAATTTCAATATTTACACGCTATTTTTAAATTAGTCTTTATGATATGTGATATTTTTTATCCTAAAGTGGCGTTCCATCATTTATGCTTATGCTTCTGGGACCAAGGCGTGAGCTTTATTTATTTTAGTTTTACTACCTGCTAAAAAAATGGTCCAGTCGCTTTAGAGATTTCCCGGAACAAACAGACAGACAGACACATAAACATTAAAAAAATGATATTTTGGTGTACGTGTACCATAATATTCATATGCATGTAGTAAAAAATCGTTATAATTAAAATGATAGTCAATAAAGGAGATTACAACCCGTGGCCTATCCATGAACTTAGACGTCAATGTATCACACAATATCGGCTTTGACAGCTCCGGGAAAAATTTGACATAGACCCGACCTCGACGACCGCCAGCGCGGTACTAAATGCTTACAGCCGGCGCACCGAAATACATGGTTGTTTTAAATGGTATTTTTTAAAATATTTTACTAGTCACAAAAAATAATGAATATAAAAAAAATTTCAGCATATCTTGCTGATTATTTTGGTATAAATTTCATGACTAATTTAAGTAAAATATTGGTAGAAAATTGACATGTTTCACAGGTAATTTGAACGAAAATTGAATAAAGTTTATCTTTTTTTTCTTTAGATTTAAGGCAAAAATCAAAAATCTGCTCTTATAGTCCTGAAGTTCAGGGTATTCTATAAATAAAGAAAAATATTTACATGCTTGAAAATTAGCCGAATTGTCAAATTTGAGGTCCGAAAACAGGTCTGCACGCAATTTTACCGAAACATAGGTTCAGAAAATGATGATTAATAAATAACTAAGCAAAATATCAAAATTCTGTTCTTGTAACATTGGAGACAACGAAATAATCTATTCTTTCCAAGTAATTGTCATTTAATGCGTGTTGTGTTTGGTACCGAATTTGAGCGTTGAAATCTAACATTTTCGTGATTTTTTGTGAACGGCCCCTTAAGTAGCGGTTGAGACGTCGGCTGCTACAACAAGGGTTCCAGGTTCGATCCCCGGCAGTACAAACATTTGTGTGCATGAACATATCTGTTTGTAATGGTCTGGGTATTTTCTATGTATAATATATATGTACTCGTATTTACAAAAAAAAAAAAAACTTTAAGAGCATGTTTATCCGTTGTTTAGTACCCATAATACAGGCTTCACCCTTAACTTGGGGCTAGATGGCGCTGTGTGAATGTGAGTGAATATTTATTTATTTACACAATTTACATTACTAACAAGTATTGACAAAAATTATTATTACAGGATGCCAAATTTCTTCATAGTCCTTTACTCGGGTGCATAATGGCGCTATTCCACGCTCTGTGGAAGAATAATATGCAAATTCTAGTCAAGAAACTACGAGAAAACCCCAAGTTTTGGGAGTACATGACCAGCCCTCTTTTTAACGAAATACAGTCTGGTCTGCGAAACTATTCCCAAATATTCAATGTTTTGGGCATCGAGCTTTTCACTTCTAGAGAAAAGCTGGAACCAAACTTGAAGGAGGTGCTAGAACAATTTTTTGATACTGATAAAAAGTACTTAGACAAATGGGTAGATTTTGTCTTTTCATTTGACGGAAGAGATGATAACGAGGAAGTGGTCGACAAAGTGCCGGTTTGGTTGGCATTACTGACCTCTTGGAAAGATTTTACGACCATTTTCTGTAAATGCCTACCAATAAGTCTCAATATAGCTCACAAGTCCAAAATGGTGGCACCATGTATGTCAGCTCTCCTCAATGAGCTGGATGATCTCAAAGATGGTAGACTAGTTGTTATCTTAGCAGAATTGTATGTAATTATGCTAGCCAATTGGAAAGACGACTGCTTCGAAAATAGAAAAGCAAATGCCAAACAAATAGATAGCCTTTTGACTAACACTGCCATTGTGTACGAATGTCTTCATCCTCGAGCTATTCGCGCCATACTATCCATATGCACCGTCGCCATAAGCAGCTTAGACTACGAAATCAAAGCAAACAGTGCAACAGCACAAAGCATAATAAGATCTGTGACGAACATAAACAGTTTGGAACTGGAAAAACTACTTGACAATATAAGAGATTTGCCCAACGTTACGGAGGCTAAATCCGAAGGACCGAAAGACAACGAACAAATTCCACCTGTGGTTCTATCGCTGGCGATGCTCGAACAATGTTTAGATTTATACGACGATATGTTCTCCGGGTTGTCGCAGTGGTTCCAATCGAGCAAGTTTATCAATAAACTGCTGTGTTGTTTACAAACATGTATACAGAATCGCCTTCACTATCACACGTCATTAGCGGCTTTACGATGCCTCACTGCGTATTCCAGAGGACCGTTTTCCAAGGACTTGCTTATGAGCGACGTCGACCAGTTTCTCTGGTTGCAATTACTCCCGCCAAAGTTCGACCCGAACAGTGGACCGTTGGCTTGGAAACCGCAAGAGTGGTGGAGGGTTTACGCGTACAGTCTCGACTTTATTTCGATGATGGTGATGAAGCATGGGCAGTTCTTCGCGAGCGATGCTATAACGTTTGTTGGTGTGCACCTGGAGCATCTGATAGAGGCTGTTCTACTGCCACGTCAAGTGTTCAGTTTGGACGCCTTGAACCTGTGCGCTTCCACCCTCAACTTGGTTGTGCAGTTGGTCAAATTTGAAGCGAGGTGGCGTATCGAGAACATCAATTCTTTGGTAGGAATAATGGTAAGTGTTTGTCATATTTTATTTATATCTTTTCTATGAATTTTGAAATCAGAGTAATGTTAAGTCATAACGACTTTGTTTTTATCAATTTATTAATTTCTCATTACTTCTATTTTTATCTCTTAAATTATTCGCGAACTACTCATGAAAGTATAATGTTTGCAAAAGTACCTGTAATTTAGCGTTCATACCAGTACCTATAGAAATGCCCAAAAAGGACAAATAAAAGTGGATATTTCTACAAATATTTTTATAACATTTCATAATACAGCGTAGCATCAGCGCATGCCTGTACCAGTGTGTGACGCAGTCCCTGCGCTACCGTCGGCCGCCTGACGCTCAGCCCGACGACACCACCGTGCTCTTACGTAGGTACGGTATCATTATTATTATTCAGGGATTTTAATAGAAGTGAGATAAGTGAGATAGAGACACAAATATCAAGTACCCATTGATATTGAAGTCACCTCAACTGCCTAAAGCTTGCTTAACATAGCTTAGTATATCGCACTATTGGATCGTTGCCCCAATGTTATCAAATATTCCGAACTTGCTAGTATGTTATTTCCAAAAGGCTACAAAAAGGAGCTGGGCTTCTTAGGAAATGGGGTAGGCTGAATGATGGAAACAGAAAGCTGAAATGTCCGGAGTAAAATAAGATTCCTAAGTCTGGCGGACCGCAATACAATAAAGTGAACGAGCGAGTGAAACAGCCAGACTTTTAAGACGTGGAAGCGAACTGAAACCTGCTTCTTTCCATTGTTGAGATTTTAAGTCAAATAAATGTTATCATCTGTACCCAGGACGCTAGAGATCCTCCACATGGCGACGCTGTGCCTGTTATCCTTCAGCCCGGATCTGCTGTCGTTATTGGCCGACCCAGGACTTGACCTGGAGCGATGGCAGCCATTGGTGGAGCTGCACTTTGGAGCGCCCAAGATCACGCTCGAACCATTCCCGCAGCTCACGTTTGGCACGCTGCTGTCGGCGATATGTGTGCTCACCAAGTCACTGAACCATGTAAGTCGTTTTTGCATCTTTTCCTAGGACGCCATCTGTTCGCATCGTGTACTTTCAATAAAGGGGCATCTGATCAATGTCCCATTGGTTATTCATTGGATTTTTCAGTCATGGTATTTTTCCAACACTTTTTAAACCTTTCACTAATATTTAGACTGCCATTTTAAAACTGCCCCGTGGTCTAGTGGTTGAGCGGTTTGGATATCGCTTCGATTGGGGTGTGGTCATTCGGTACGACTGTCATCCTAAGATTGAAGCTCGTCAACGGCTTTGCGTTTACCCCGAAGCACGGAATCATTTTTTCATTTCGGACAATCTTCTAACCATACTGAAAATCACCTCTAAAAGTGACTTTTGCAATGCGGTTTCCCGTGGCATTAAAAAAGACCCCTCATTTACAGAGTCATGTGCAGGTTACACTGGAATGATATAAAAACCTCATCAAGTGACTTTCGCAATGCAGACAGCATTGCGAAAGTCCCCTTGGGGTATAAATCAAGACCCCACGCCTCATTTACAGATTAAAATGTGAGTGTATTTATGCGCAGGCGTACCACGTGGAGGAAGGCAGCGGGTCCCGGTCACCGCGCGGGCGGCGGCGCGCGTGCTCGTGCGGCAGTCCGGGAGACAGGCGCGCCGGCCGCAGCGAGTCGCTCACCAGCGTGTCCTCCGCCGCCAGCGCGCTGCCCTGCCTCGACCAGCGCCTGCTGGCCGGCGCGCTCGAGGCCGCGCTCGCGCTGCTGGCTTCGCAGTACTGTGCCTGTGCCTGCTGCCTACTGGCTACTGGCCCGGCCGCAGCGAGTCGTTCACCAGCGGAATCTTATCTGAAATACTCGCAGCTCTTTGCAGATCCAGTAAGATTATACACACCACAATACCAGATGAGCCAATACTGGCATTCTCTTGATGGCTGTCGCCAGGGAGGGAAAGTAATCATTTTGCTGAAATAGTTAGTATTTAAAGAATAGGTACCAGCATTGGTAAGAGTCTTGCTTGCTGGCATATCCTGCGCCCATTACTAAAACCCTCGTAAAATAGCTACAGCTCCTCGTACATATTGATTTAAATTTGAGTTAAATAACTGTACTCCAAGTAATTTGTTATCTCTTTTTTAAAATACCTATTATGTAGTCCACTGCTAGAATAAACTTCTCTGAATGCTTAGAGAGATAAGTATTTCAACGGTTCCATAAAATAAAAATTACCATTTTTGTTTGTCCAGGCGCTGTTAGCGGTACGCGACGCGAGCGTGCCAAGCCGCCATAAGCAACTCGTGCGCCGCGAACTTAGTTCAGAACTGACAATACTTCCACGACTTCGTGCGAAACGTATTCTATGTGCGACGCACTCGCACCCTCACCTCGTGCGCAACAAGTTAGGGGCGTGGCCTCTAGCTGCTGAGAGGAGGAAGTAAAGCGGATAGAAGAGGCAAAAGGAGAGAAACCCGTGCCTTGGCGAGGATGATTCGGACAGACCACCCCCTCCACCGCCAAAGCGTGTTGCCCACGACTCAATGCGTGAATACATCTTACGCAAACATTACTTGGACAAGTGTGCACAAACGCCTACCAAGGGACCGCCCTCTCCCGTCTCACACTCCACGCCGGCTGTTGACAAGAAGAAAGAAACTTCAAGGAGTTCCAAGCGCGTCTCGTGGGCGGAGAACACCAGAGATAGTGAAGATAGCACTGATAGTTCTCTACAAGAAATTGAACCAGTGTACTCGAATCTGACAGACGTGGAAATAAACAACGATGAGGATTATTTCCATTTTATGTCTGTTTTGTTCCTTTACATTTGTCAAACTGACTTGTAGTGTTTCCTATAGTTAAGTTTAAATTTAAGCAACAATCATATTTTTTTACGAAGTATTCTTTTCAAAATAAAATGAATGTTTTAAGTGATTCGGATTTTTTTCTCATAAATATGAATTATTATTTAAATATGTATATTTATAAATGCCTCTTCTTGGAATTCATTCCCTGTCTAAATGACTTTCTACTTACACTTTTAACACGCAATTTCTTCCACTACTTGACAAAAGACTCCACAACGACTTATTATAGGCTCATTGAGACGCTCTCTGGTCTATGGCGTGTGTTTCACAAACAAGTTGGGTTGAGTCCCAAAAATCTCATATTTGAACTCTATGTACGTATAAAATGCTGCTACATTTGTAATATAATATCTTTTCCTATATTAATATAACTCAATAAAACAAAATAATTATCTATAAACAATAACAAAAACCAGGGCCGGATCTAGGGGGGGGCAGACGGGGGCACGTGCCCGGCGGCACGGTCAGGGCGGCAAACCGACTAATGGACCACTCATCATTTACTTACTTGCCCGCGGAATAATAATAGTACAAGTGCATGGCATGAAATACGACTGATAACCGGAGCGCGGAGTAAGGCATGTACTGAACCATTACATTTTTTGCATAGTTCTAATAGGCGCCCGCAGATCACGGTCACAGGCGGGTGCAGCTGCGATCTGAGGAATGACGCGTATACGAAACTGTCTCGTCGATCTCTATACAGGGCCGCAGT
>PQWD01004884.1:120217-136977 GCA_019425675.1 Leucinodes orbonalis | reverse complement strand
TGTTCGGAATTTTAGCATGGCACCCTAATAGAAAATGTAAAAGTCATCAGGGCATAGAGCAGCTTTTCAACGGTTATTTTCTCAAACTTGTAGTCGTTTCGTACAATGATGTAAAAAGTATGGATTCGTGATTGCAAAACAAAACAATCGAAAAAAGTGTTCCGAATTCAGTGACAGCACACTAACATATTTCGAATTTCGAACACATTGACCTAAACAAAAGAGTAAACTGTACCCTCTTTGGCGGTTAATTTTTGAGGCACGAATGGCGTATCTACCTTTATATAAACAGAATATCATTGGTTCGTAGCCTATTCAATACAAACAAATTCTTCCTCTTTATAATTATAGAAGCTATTAAAAACGTCCTCGACAACTCATTGTCACTCACCAATTTAACGTTGCACATAAAATAAAACTCATTTCAGTATTTAGTGCTAAATTAATTGCCACAAAACATCGGAGCGGGTGTTGGGATTGACGCGTATTTGACACAATCGGTTTGGATGCAGCCATTTTGAGATGCAATAAAAAATGTTAACGCTGTCAAATGTAACTGGCTATAAAATAGGGTGATGTATAGGATACTGTTGGTAATATTATATGATTGGATTATTTTATTGATTGCGTGCCCCAAAAGTACTTAAGGGGGCTTACCGTTATCTCTTTAAACAGTATAACTATAATATTATTTCACTTTTTCTGGTACAAAAATGGCGTGTCTCTGAAATGACAGCTGCTGCTATGTTGAATTTTTTAAAATTTTTTAGTATACTGATTTTGTGTCTTCAACTAAAAATCAAATTTTGAGTTTAAAACACAAAAATCAAACAGAGACACAAGAAAGAAGACAGTAATATCTAGATCGTTTGCCTTTTGTTCTCTGCGGGTTTTGCACCAGGCCATGCTCTTTTTTTCTAACATAATCAATGGCTCTGTTGACAGAGGCACGCCAATGTCTTAATATTTTGTGGTTTTCCATTCAAAAACAGATCGAATTTTGACACACTTTTCATGTTAGCGAGACTCCATATTTTTTATACTTTCTTGGAAGCAATTAAAAAAACAACGTCACCTTTTTTATCTGCTAGATGACCCGATACATACAGGGGCTCTTTTAGAATATTCACGTACCTAACTGCAATGCTTTTCTCTGCTCATAACAACGGTACCATTGATTTGTTGTAGCTATGGCTAGACCGTCGAGTAAAATCCGATTTAACAGTTCTATTTTCCATATATTTATATAGGTCAAATGTAATAAAACCATTTTGCTGTCTTTTCTTAAAAAAAACATACACCATTAATTCTTCTTACATTTTCATCAAGCAGTTTTTCAAGACCTAACATAGGATTTTATTTTTAAATAAAACGTTAAAATTTCGTTTTCTTTTTATTTCTTTTTTCAGAAATGATCAGACTTTCAAACTTACTCAGCGGTCTGCCGTTATTATAAAATCCATTTATAATATCCGTTAAACCAATAATTGTGGGAACTGCGCATTAAATCTATGGTTATTTATGTTAAACTGCGTAATAGAAGAACAACACGGCTAGTTAAGTTTTAAATAGACGATTGTTTTGACGTAAATAGGTCGTTTCAAGCTTTGACATGTAATTTTTCATAAAAACTATTGGTTAACATTTTAAAGATTTTTTGAGTATTAAAGTGAGAGTCTATTATCTTGCCCGATATATTATATTACGATATATCTTCTACTATTATATACATATTTTTTAAAGTCCCCAAAAAATAAAACTACTTACCAAACGAATAATATTTTTTAAGCATCTGTAATTTGGTCCAACTTGAGAGATAGGGTTGCTTTTACATATTTTTTTTCATTTCTATTTTAGTTTTGTAAATTGATAAAGGAGATTTTTCATATATCTCAAACATGGTAATCGTAATGAAGGAAAGTGAGTGGCCGCATGTAATTTCAAAAAAATAGACCTTACGTCGCATTATCTCAACAGCCTAGAGGGCTGGGAGATAATGCGAGGGAAGGAGACGAAAAACCAAAAAGAAAATCACCAATAAAATTCACAGTCACTCACTTTCCAACGCAAATATTACGGCTTCTTTTTGTTATTGATTATAACAATGCCACCATACTTCAAAATAATAGTGAAAGATTTAAAAAGCGATACGAAGTCCGCCTTTGTTGCAGTTTTGATTTGATGATTTTTGTAGCTATCAAATATTGGAAAAATAAATACTCATTGCTGAGTTTTGCCAGATACCTCTTTAACAACGAAAGTCAATAATAAGAAAAAAGTATAAATAAAGTATTGATACAAATTATTGTAGGATTATAACAATCCTAACAGTTAAATATTTATATTTTATAAGAGAAATCCATTATACGCTTGCGGAAATCCACAAAATCCATCAGTTTATCATTTAACAGTATTGTGACGGAATTAATGTGCGATGCGCATACGCAGTTTGGCTGGCTGCCATACTAAAACTAGCGTTCCATTAGCTTGTACTATCAACTTGTATATGTATATTGGAAAATAGTTACCATATTATTTACAAATACACAATAGTTTTTAGTACAATGTTTGTTCACCTAATTAATTTAGAAATAAATGAAAATAAATTGGCAGTGCTTTTTGTTGTTGGCCGCTGATAGTCGTCAATTTAAGAGTGTGTACGTATCCCTGAGTGGCATCGAACCTCGGAGGCAGTTGAATGACTACATTAAGAAAACTGATCATTTAAAATTTGCTAAAATAATTACGGAGATAGGGCGTTGTGCGGTAAAACGATAACGCCTGATAATTTTAAATAGCAATTTCATTTTTGTCAAGCACAGATTGTAGCAAATGGTAGGGGCTGCATTTTTCGATTCTACATGAAGTTCTGTAGTGAATCGTTATTATTGAAATTAATTTTGTAATTATTTTCATTTATTTAACGTTGCTCATATCTTTATCATTCGAAGGAGGTACTCTCGATAGAAACCACGTACCATCAGGTGGCCTGTGGCCTCAGGTGATTTAAATCTCATAAATAGTCTTTAACATACCACTGCAGGGACGAACCTTCCCTCATATCATAGCCGTGGGAAGATTGGGCCGTAACCCACAATGCAGATTGGTGGATCCAGAATTTGCGCTAGAAGGGGGTCACATAGTAGTAAAGTTAAGAACTTTGGTATTTTGTTAATAAACGTTAGTATAGTACTTCAAAATAGCTCGAGGGGTGGGGAGGTCATGACCCCCATGACCCTCACCCTGGATCCGCCATTGTGGATGATAACGACTACCATGAAAATGGACAAAATGTTTATTTTCGGACAATCAAGTGATTTAGCCTACAACGTCCTCACCAAACTAGAAAAAAATGCACAGTGACCCACTGCTTCCTGCGGGATTCAAACAATAGACCCTCAGATCACGCAGCGATTTAACCAACGTTGAAGGAATTGAATTTGAATTCCATTCCAATGCGCACCGAAAAGGAATGGAATTCTTTGCCTCCTTATGTGTTCCCCGATCATTACAACCTGGCCGTCTTCAAGGCAAGAGTGAATAGGCTGTTTCTAGGCAGGCATGATCCATCTTCGGCCGCATCATCACTTACCATCAGGTGAGATGGCGGTCAAATGTCTGCCTATAAAGGATAAAAAAAAAAAACTCTCGAGGCAGTTGATTTACTACACTAAAAAACTGATTTTCCAAGGTTCAATAAAATAAACACAGAGTTTCATTTTTAAGAAATACCAGGATGGCAGCAGCTGCTAGAGGTGAAGCCTATTACATACAATTGAAAGTCATATGTATAATATATTTATACAACCAAAATTATGTTTTTGTGTACAAAATATAAAGACGTAATTCTCGATAAGTAATCCGGGCAAAAGCAATTGGTTCATCGACATGGGTGAATCATTTGCGGTTTTTCAAAGTATCACGGCCATGTTTTATTTACCGTACTAATTGTAATTTATGTTCACGTTTCCACGAAGGTTTAATAGGTTCCTACAAATTAACTTACCCTGTAGAAAATAATGTACTTAAAGGAATTATTTTGTTTACGTCATGCACTTTCTTTTACGTATTTGTATGACACTGTATACGTAATTGATTACTACGAAATTGAGTTCTAAGGAAAGGAAATACATTTGGCCATGGTTAATGTAAAAGCTAGTGACCATCTGCTATTTGGTTGTCCTTTCAGTGAAAGCCCCCTACTTACCGCCATCACTAAGAACAGTATTGCAAATAAATAAATAAATATCCACTGACATTCACACAGCGCCATCTAGCCCCAAGTTAAGCGCGAAGCCCCTCCTACCTTGTTTTAGGACCTACCAATTATTTCAGATACCACACCCACATTCGTAAAAAATCTGCTCAAAAGACCAGGCTGTCAGACAGACTGACTCAGCTACTTCGATATCTTTATCTAACTAATCTTGACGTCTACCGTGTTGGCAGCAGATTAGCCTTAACAGCTTCACCAGGCAATTGGCGAGTGCAGGCTCTCATGCCCTTATTTTAGAACGAGACTCAATGAATTGATCTTTATTTGAATGGAGTTAGAAAGAGATGCCGCTATTTATCGTATATAGTGCTATCCCTTTCTTACTTAATTAAGTAAAGGTCAAGTTGAGTCTTGTTTTGGAATACGGGCCTGAGTCTTCTTTCTATGTATCTGAGTAACGGTTATATCTATTTTTAGCATTTTTAAAAAATTAAGGACAAATGTTGATATCTGCCTTTTAATATTTTTTTATAACCGGAAAACCGCAAAACAATTACTCTTCGATGTTATTAAATGACATTTCTAGTAACAATATTGTAATGTAGTTATGAACGCTAAACGTAAACAACCTTTAATAAAGTTAAATATCATGTGATGTGTAACAGTTGGTCATTATTTTTAAGAATTATCAACTTAATGTTTATAAGGATCAGTTTGCTTTTTGTCCAATGAAAATACTCGTAGATAAAAACGTCTTTTTGTTGATTTAAGATTGAAAGATAAATAATACATTTTCAGAGTTCAACAATATATACTTGTGGTAATCATGATCCCCCCCCCCCCCCGCAACGTTTTAAAGGCTCGTTGTGTAATTTTAAGGCTGAGAGCCATTTGCGCTCGCCAATTGCCCGGTGAAGCTGTAAAGGCTATCTGCGGCCAACAGCAGTAGGCAGTTTGAAAAACAAAAGTGTTAACATGGGATCCTAATCAACACCGTCCGGGACTATAGACGGAGCACAAAAACACATTTCCTTACCTCATCAGAGTCGGTGATGCCGTCAGCGACATCTGTTCCACCCTTGTCCCGCCAATGCTTCTCGCTGGTTACGGAGAACGTGAAGGCTCGCTCCCTACGAGGGCTAAGGAGTACCCCTGCTGGCGTCCGAGGGCTTCCATATCTGTACAAAAAGTTATTCGAAATACATCTATCTCTTCAAACTGTCGCAGTCCCCTGCTGGACAAAGCCCCCCCTTCCCCATCGCCAGATATCCCAGTCCTCGGATTTTCTCATCAAACCTCGAGTCGTACCTCCATCGGGCCGGAGGGCGTCCAAGACGCGGTCTCCACTCCAGCAAACGTTTGTTCTAGCGGCCATCAGTTACGTCATGGCTGACTGGAAGTTTTTTAATACCTATTTACTTTGAAAAACTGGTGGCAGCTAGACGATAAAAGCTTAGTAACGCTTTATCTGGCGCAGAATTGGGGAGACCTAAGTCCAGTAAGAGAACCCAGGTTCAAGAGATGAAAGAGTGAAGAATTATTTTTGACAATTTCACTAACTTTAAGCACTTATGTGCGTTTCTCCGCTATAAAGTAACCTTTGTTTTGTTATCTACCCTCTATGAGAGACCCACGTCAGTACTACACCCATTTCACTAGGTGGTAGTGTCGGTACTGAGTAATCTAGGTAGGTATTACCGAAGTCCCTGATATCGTTCCATGAAATAGGAGTGTGCACTTTTTTTGTTCGGGATGAGGACACTAGTCAAATTACCCTGTATGACCTCATGACATCTATCGTCTCGGGTGCAGTTGAACACTGCCCAGTGTTGACGTAATGTTTATTGATTTCCTTCAACACTGCACCAGTCATGGTCAGGCGTAACACTTATTATCAGGTGAGCGAGTTCACAGTTCCGTTCACTAATTGCCATAAAAAACATTTAGCCTACTTAAAGAATAAGAACGTACCCAAAAATCTCCAAGTTTCTCGTCGAGAAAGATCGTTGCCGTTATCAGTTCTTGGGCTGACGAACACGTCATCCTCCAGTTCCGAGTCCAGGGTCAGGGTGAGAGGTGGTGAGGAGGCGGACCGTCTGCAGTGTTGTGGAGCAGCTGGCGGGGTGGCGTCCGACTCCGAGTATGGACGGTCTGTGGAGGAGATGTCACTGTTAATATCGTCTCAACAATCTACTTCTTTATAGGTCTAGTGTAGGGTTGTTGAGGAATTAAAAATAAATATCCACACAAATTAATACAACGCCGTTAATCACAAAAAAAACTCTTTGACCGCCAATGACGAAATCGAATGTATGTACGTCATCCGACGCTCTTACGGTAAACGAAATCGTCGCGAGGAAACCTGCGCACACCTGCGAAGAGATTCAAAGGTTGGGCGTGAAGTCGGTCAATCCGCACTGGGCCCGCGTGGACGACTAAGGCCTAAACACCCTACGGTTACGGGTATGCTCATGCCCCACGGTGGGGACGTTTAATGAACTGATGACTGCATCTGTAATGGTGAGACGTATCATTTACCATCAGTACTGATCATCCCGCCCACGTAATAACATTAAAAAAGCAATGTTAGGGCGAAGAGAGGACACTTTTCTGGAGCAATAGTTCTAAAATTGCAATACTTTATATAAAAGTAATATTCAAAACTACCAATCCATGTTAAAAATTACGAAATAGGCCAAAGTGTAGACACGACGTCGCCCCCGCGGCGCGTGCGCAGCGTAGGTGACAGTTGTAACGTTTGATTTACTGCCGCAGATTGGAGTTTGCAGTTTTTATGATTCTGTGTAAATGGTCGATAAAATTTTGGTTACCTGTAGTATATATTTATATTATTTTAGTACTATTTTGTAAATTTCTTAAATTGGACTAGTATTATTGTAGTAAGAAAAATTGAAATGGGGGAGACCCACAGGCCCAATACAGGAGATGGGGCAAGCCGCGTTTTTAAGTGCGACAAATGTAAGCTCAACGAGCATACACTGGCTGCCAGTTTACGCACTGTGAGACGAGTCAAGACGCACGAATATTAGAAGAAATTACCGTTTTTTCCCAAAATGCCATCCTGTGCAATTGTAACATGCCATCATCGCAATGAATCAGTAAATTTACCAAGAAATATAATAACTTTTCACAGGTAATAACCGAAAAGAAATTGCGACACTAGGACTGCCTATAAACTTGGCGGCTTGTCCAGTCTAATTGTATATTCGGATGTCTGTGGGGAGACTATGTCCAGCAGTGGACTGCGATAGGTTGAATAGATAGATAGATGGAAGAAAAATTAAATGAAAATTTGCTGAGGGATCGTTGGCGTTGTGAATAAGGTTTTGAAAATTTTGCAAGTCAAGCTACTATAGCAATGGTTAAAAACGGATGGGTACCCGAAAATAAATCACAGGTCCCTCCTTGCTTCGTCGGCTGTCGTCTAGGCTAATATCTAACATAGGAGGCGTTAACACCCATCAATTCTCATTGAGCCTCCGTGGCATTAACCCACCTGCTCGATCTCCCCATGGCTATGCTATATGGAAAGGCTTGCGCCTGTGTCTGTGGGGTTTTATAAGCGGGTTGATTAATATTTAACCCTTTGACCATTAATGACGCTTTAAGACGCCAGAAACAATTAGTGTTTCTATTGTGTTGGGATTCCCGGCGTTCTATATGTTAAAGTTTACTATGCAGTTTTTTACAATTAATAAACAAAAATTACATAACCATGATCATGACATTCAGACATGTTTTTTTTGCAAATAAAGCCTGATAGTACAGAAGAGTTTCACACCTAAACCTTTAGGGCAAAATACAATTGGAAGTTGACAAATATATACAAAAAGTGGTGGCTGACAGAACAAAGCAAAGTAATTTGTTATCGAGCGAATCGGTGCGGGTACCAGGTCAGCAGGAGTCTCGTGGAGGTTTGATGCACAGTGCAGTGACAATCGTACAGTAAATTAATGACTTGCGATTTTTTGGAGGTTTCGAAAATAAATAAATATGTCAGCCTAATTTTGACAGTAGTTAGTGACATGGTTTATGATTTATGGCAAAAGTTAGCAACTAATTAAACTATTGGCAAGTAATGGTGATAGCTAATAGCGAACCCTTAATTAATGTATAGTTGTAGGCGGAAGGATTTTAACAAATGTATCTAGTATTATATCATTTCAGCAGCCTGATCGCTTCATCCTGCAAGTGTTGAGCGTAGACAGATAAGCAATAGTTAGCACTGTCATTAAGTTGTTTACTTATCGCAGTCTACTGCTGGACATAGTTCTCCTCTATTTACATCTCGCTTAAACAATTTAAAATATTAAGTACAAGTTATAAATAAAACAAAGGCATTTAGATTTTTAAAAAATGTTATAAAACAATGTGTCTCTATCGCGGAAAATTCCAAACAATACTTGTCCAAGATTTCTACTGTATTAGTTACTGAGCCGATCGCCAATGAACTGTAGCATGAAACACAAATTAATAAAATCATGACCGGCGCAGGCGCGGGCGAGACCGGTTCCGAAGGCACACGTGCACCGACCGCCGAGCGGACGGCCGTGCAGCTGTCTTTGTCTGATGCATCGTTTACACTAACGTGGATACGACATTTTGATTTTAAAGTGAGAGTTGCGCTCGCCTCATGTCTCATAAAGCTGTAAAGGCTATCTGTGGCNCTTTGAGACCACCAAGATTCGTTAGACTAGTATGCGGGTTGTAAACCTAAAATTAACCTCCTAAAGGATTTTTTTTCGTCTAGCAATGGAAATAATTCAGTTTTGGACTTTTCCAATAACATAATCTAAAGTTTTAAACTGTCTACGTCAAAACCAGATCAGCAAGTTGCAGTGGCGGTTTCTTATGACCGATAGCCATTAGAGAAAACTAGTTTTGAATTGAAGCCTGCGAGCGTAACGTAGGACGCCCTCCAACACGGAGAAACGACGACTTGCGTAAAACGCATAAAGTAATATGGATATAAATAGTGAAGTACTTGGGTATCTCGTGAAAACAAGAAAACTACTTGTATACTTAAGTATAGACTGTGATGGATTTAATTTTATTAGTCAATGCCTCTAATGAAACTTTAACTTAAATAAAATCATTGCAATCACCTTATATTGCATTTATATTTATTTAAGTTAACCACAAAATATTTATATACACGTGAATATAAAACATTTTGCTTGTAAATTATTTTAAGGAAAATTCGCTCATAGGAGGACAAAAGGTGAAAAGAATATAAAATATAAATACCACTGACATTCACACAGCGCCATCTAGCCCCAAGTTATGCATGAAGCCCTACTATGGGTATTAACAACGGATAAATACTTATATACTTTTTTTTGTAATATACATATTATACAAAGAAAACACCCAGACCATTACAAACAGACATGTTCAAGCACACAAATGTTTGTACTGCCCGGAGATCGAACCCGGAACCGTTGGTGTAGCAGTCGTCTCAACCGCTACACCAAATGAAAACAACTAAAGGGACATAAAGATATTACATTTTTATGGAGTTGACAACACTAGATTTCCACTCAAGGGCCCATTAATTAATACAAAACTGGTTATGCAATATTCCTATTAGCAATTACAATTGGTAAATTACCATAAATTATTTAGAGACATCGTTAATCGCAATTGTTATAATCGATTCATTATTTATTTGAGCTGATTGTCTACAGTGAAAATCAAACAATGGATAATTGTACTTGTATTTATTGAACTATTATGCTTTCAGTGTTATCAAATCCAGTTTTATGGTTTGAGTCAGAGTGCTTGACTTTTAAGTAAGCCTTTGACAATCTAATTCATGGGTCATAGTAATTGAGAAAGAGATTATTGTTTTTGAGTTCAGTCTTTGTTTTTAATACAAAAATATTTTTTTATCTACTACCAACCATGATAATAGTATTCTGTTGAACTTGGGCATACTCTTCGATTTGTTTTGCCATAACCTACACGCTTGGCAGGCGGGGTTTGTTCTAGACGAGACCGACCATATACTCGTGTACCATCTTACTCAGGCAAATTAGTGTGCCAAGCTCCTTTGAATATCGGATTACTCCAGCAGTTTTGCTAGTGAGAACAATTTAATTAGTTTTCGTTTGTAAATAGTATTCCATTTAATCAACTTCTAAAGGGCACTCCGTAAACTAGCAGAAGTGTAACATTAAACAAGGTTTAACCACGGATAACCTGTGTTTATGGTCGCTCCGATTTCATCACGACAACTCGTCTTGCGGTACCTTAATTTGCTAATCCATATGTAATTTCACATAATAGTGACTGCAAACCGCCTAGTACCATGTAATGCAAGGTTTGTGCAAGTTCCAGCTGCAATTTGACTTAGTTTTCATTATTGCGTGTGTGTCAACCCGTTTAAGAGTAGCAGAATCGTGGATTTGTAATTGCTTTAACTGTTGTAAAGGAGCCATTGGTAGCGGGGTTGTTGTGTGGTGGCACACTTTTTGGTAGGTACCTTCTGTGACTTAAGAATAACTAAGAATTTTCAATAATTTCTGGACAGCTATGGAACTGTGGGTTGCAATATTATGGTTGCTTATTCTATATACACGTGAATTAAGAAAAGATTGCCCCCCTAGAAATCAAAAACTTTGACAGTCACAGTGAAGTGACATTATGCAGCCACATTGATCCAATATCAGGGCAGAGTTTTCATTTATCTGAGTGAATGCAATACATAAGAAATCACTCATCATCAGCTCAGCTCATTAAACGTCCCCAACGAGGGGCACGAGCCTACCCGTATAGGATATTAGGCCTTAGTCGTCCACTCGGGCCCAGTGCTGGTTGGACGATTTCACTCACCAACAATAAAAAAAATATTAAATCACAATTTTGTACCACAAAATAGACTTTTAACCATCAAATTTAAATAAATCAAGAAACCGCTTTCACCTAGAGACGAAAAAGGCGATAAAGCGAAACCAAAACTATAAACTCTTTCATACTTTGTTAAGAGTAAACACACTGAGGTGTATGGAGTAACATCAAACATTCGGACGCAATAAAACAGTCAGTTTTACGACAGACGTAAATCAAGAATCGATCTACAAAGATGTAGTAGTGAAACTGACCATCGGAGACGACACATAGTAGTTAATTGAAACTCTAGTCGAATTCACAAACATAAAGCTGACAGCCAATGCCAAGATTTTAGAATTTGGACGTGGACGTGACCCTGGATGTTTCTATCAGGGACCAAATCAGAAATAATGTAATTCATGTGGGAACTTAAGTTAAGGAGCTACGTAGGTAACGTAATCCCGACACGTACCAATGTATTTTCGAATTTTCGGAAATATATGTACGTTATCCGGCGCTCTTACGGTGAAGGAAAACATCGTGAGGAAACCTTCATGCACGCCTGCGAAGAGATTCGAAGGTTGTG
This sequence comes from Leucinodes orbonalis, assembly GCA_019425675.1. NCBI lineage: Eukaryota > Metazoa > Arthropoda > Insecta > Lepidoptera > Crambidae > Leucinodes > Leucinodes orbonalis. The sequence continues at coordinate 125,323 of PQWD01004884.1, read as the reverse complement.
TGTGAAGTCGTCCAATCCGCACTGGGCCTGCGTGGACGACTAAGGCCTAATCACCCTATACGGGTAGGCTCGTGCCCCTCTCGGTGGGGACGTTTAATGAGCTGATGATGAAAGTATTTAAATCTAGAGTAAAAAGTCAAAATGTAATAATTAAAAGGAAATAATTTAAATGTGAGAACATGAGAGAACTTTTATCATCAAGTGCTATGGAAATTGTATTTAAACTCGTTTTTTAAACAAATTATCATACTTTAATAATTACTATTCAATCGTACTAAGCTACTTATAGAAAACTTGTTCTTAACAATCTGTCACATCATTGTCCACTATCCACAGTAATCGTTCACTGGACACAAACACAGGGAGTTTTGAGTTAAACTATTGAAATCCAATTTAGAAAGACCCCTGAAACACTGAAGTTGATAAGTTGTAAAGGGGTCGTTTTATATTGGACAATGACAACCCGATGACTGCACACAAAATGGAATCCCTAAATGGTCATTGCATGATTAATTGATTGTGGATTCGTGATCCTTAAAAATTCTCAGGAATACAAAAAGTGACAATTTCATTCCCTTTTGAAATTTCATCTGACGTGAAATAGTCTTAGGGGTATGGGTACTCCGGTTACTGTTGATCGGAGCATTTGAAAAAAATCGGTCAAGTGTGATTCGTTTACGTAATTTATAATTTTGAGAAATATTTTCTTATTTGAAACAAATATTATGAATACTCTTTTTTGTTATTTTTGAAATAAACACATTTTGTTTTTGTGTAACATACTACTAAATTTCTGAGTTGATTATTGATAGCACTTGGTATTTTGTTCTGCAATCCCTTGTATAATCCATTTTTTTCATGTTTCTTTAAGTATTGGATTTTGGAGAAAATCGTCGTAAAAATGTCATAAAGTCTAAATTATCAAACTAACAAGAATCCAAGATTTATTTTTTTTATTGAGCTCATTAAATTATCCAAGGATCCCTAACCAGTAACGGATTAGACTCGAGACAGCGGCTGGCTCCGTATGTGATTTGAAATCACTACGATCGGCAACTGGTTTAACAGTTACTGCAACTTGAAAGATAGGATTAAGTGTTTAACAACAATTATAAACATAATGGATGTTGACGATCACTGGATAATTGCTCGTAACCGGTGAAGTATGAGTAATTATTATTCGACCTGTTTATTCCTTACTATCAAGTGAAAAGTTGTTTTGATATATAATAATCTTAAATGTTTCCTATATTTGGTAAAAAGAACTATTTCACGTTATGTTAGCAATATTTATGTGAAGTGGCACTAACATTTCACTATAAATTGACTGCTTTTTTCAGATGTAACGAATAGGTGTAATATTTACAGATCGATAAAATATAGCAATTACCTAATTACGCCTCAAAGTCTATTCGAGTAAGATTCATCTGACAAAACATAATACTGAAAATAATTTTCAACCCCTTTTCATAATTTGTAAATCGAAATATCAAAGCATTCTATAATTTCTTTGATCTTAAATATCCAGTCTTGAGCATACATATTTAATTGATTAACATTAATCCCTTCAATCGTTAAAATAAAAGCTTCTAAATCACCAGAGGCACTATCCAGTCATTGTATGATTACGTATTATTATACTTAATTGCTGTTCCCATTATTTTGATCATTTGTGATATATCAAATCACAGCCGAAGCTCTATTATGTGCTATCAAACTATCACTTATATCATAGACAGCGAACATTGATGCTTTACTTAATGATTCCGAGTGAACAATAATTTCAACAGACCACACTTCTGTGCCATGCGGAACATTTTAATTCTTAACTCTAAGAGTTCTATTTCCATTATTCAAAACAACACTTTGACTTCCTTTGATGGCTAAAGCTTTAAGGTTTTATTTTGCATGAAAAGTATTTCGAAGGGTTATATCGTTTGTTTTACTTTTTGGAAGTTTTTGGCTTTTTAATAAGAGAATTTGAAAGGGGCGTTATATTTTTGACATGTTTATAGCTTTGTAATTGTTCACAAATAATTGTTCTGTAGTTAAAATTCTTGTGGTTTTTCATAGGTGTTATTAAAAGTTTCAATAATTATTATTTGTATCTATAACATCATTATTTTTATAACTAGAACAACAAGTATATACTAAATGTAATAAGACCAAGCCTTTCCAATGTATACATAAAAAAACTTGCAAATACAGTAGCAGCGATTGACAACACGGTAGGTAAGTAATAAAATTTGTATATAGTTGGAGTTTATTTTCAGAGTGCGCCAGACGTCCATTGTATGCTAATTCGCTTCAAACCTCAAACTTATTAATTATTGCGCACGCGCACGGTAACGAATAGTAATTTACTTTTCTAGTATAATATAAGTGGCCACGCATTTGCGACTTTTTTTAACCTTAGTGCTTTTTTATTTAGAAATACTTTGAGAAGCTTTAACATACATCTTTCGCGAACTAACGTTACCTAAATTGCATGTGGTTCCTTTAAATTGATGATGCACTCACTGGCTACTCTACAACATTATATGAAAGGCGGCAAAGCATCAGAAAGTATACTCCAGGATGTGACTAAAATCATTCTACTATCAACCTAGTGTTGTAGTAGTAGTTTTTTTTTTTTATCCTTTATAGGCAGACATTTGGCCGCCATCTCACCTGATGGTAACTGATGATGCGGCCGAAGATGGATCATGCCTGCCTAGAAACAGCCTATTCACTCTTGCCTTGAAGACGGCCAGTTTGTAATGATCGGGAACACATAAGGAGGCAAAGAATTCCATTCCTTTGCGGTGCGCATTAGGAACGAGGCACCAAAGCGGGCTGTGCGGATGTGTGGTCTGAGCAATAACTATGTATTAAATTTTTTATTTGGGTTTGTGCCTAGAGATAACTGAATTTAAGACTTTTTATAGGAAAATAACGCCTTTTTTTATGTTTTTCTTTCTCGACTAAATCTAAATATATACCAGTGCTTTTAGCATGATATCAACAGTTTCATTGTGATCAGGTTTTAATCAATATATTTAAGAAATCTAGTTTTGAATTTTTTTACAATTAAATTGGTTCTAAGAAAGATTCAATGCGACTAATCGCAAATGTGCCTGTACCACGCAAAGTCCCGACGACTACCGTACTACGCGCCCTTTCAAATGTTAATATCGCTCAGGCATTGTTATCCTGATGTATGCGAAAGATCTTCAACTTATTGTTTTGTTGATTCACTGTCTCGGATGCAGAGAAAGGCGGGTAGATTAATGACAAATTGTTAAGAGACTGGTTGTGTTTGAGAAACGTGTTAGTAACGGTCAGCTGAATGGGTGTCTGCTGGACAAATGGTAGAATAAGGTAAAGATTAACTGCCTGCACAGTCAAATGGTCTGAGCGATAAGTTTGAATCGTCGCTTGAAGAAAGTCGTATGTCCAGAACACATAGGCACGTGAATGTCCCATTTTAGTGATTTTTCTCAGTTTTGTTAATACATTGCAGGCTCTACATTGCATATATCGTCAAACAAGTCACATATAGAAAACTCAAAGGTCATATGAACCGAAGAAGCCGAAAAGAGGTTCAGATATTTATGAGACCAAGGTTGGTCTAATAGTTTATCAAAAAAGGCTTCTTCATAAGAATGGTAGAGATGTAGATTAGGATTCTAATAACATTGGCAATGGAATCTATATTTTCAATGACAAATTTATTTTTATCAGCTCCTTGCTAAATTCTCAAAAGGATACTACAGTCCGAACCAGCGGGAGATTCCATTTTGACGTTCATGAGTGATCCTTTTGGATATAATCTGAATAAATTAACGCTTTGAATTTGAACCATCGCATACTATACTATAACTTGACAACGATACCCTATCTTGACAATAAACTATTTTTAAGATATTGTTTTAATGTTAGCTACATTTAGAAGTTTGTGTTTTATTGCAATCTAAACGTGGATATTTTTCTCAGTAATTAATTTAATTCTAAAGGAACTACAGGTATTTATTGTTTCGCACAAAGGTAATTCGTCATTTTCGATACGGCTTTCAGGTGTCCTAGTTAAAGAATATTTATTCATCTTTTGGCTCCGTTTAATCTGTGTGATTTTAAGTTTCAGAAGACTTAAAACCGGCGATAAAGTACTTTGGCGAAAATAACAGAACAGCAATTTGAGAACAAAATCATATTATATTGAAGGAAAATGAAAGTTTCGATGTTTTTAAATTTGATTTCGGTAAATTATTTTTCAAAATTCAATACCTACCCCTATTGCCAGTTTTATATGCGGTAAACCACATAAAATTTGAAGTCAAAATTTTATTTCATTGTGTCTTCATAATTTTGGGCATTCACGACTTGTTGTGCCAAAATCATTTCAGCCCGTATTGTAAATTTTAACACCAGTAGCTGCGGTTTTGCAATATAATACTGAGGTGGCATAAATCATCAATACCGTTAACAATTTTACTGGTAAACGTTAAGTTTTCAAATAAAGTGTCGGAAGCCATGTTTATTTGTATAATTTTTATTGTCTTTTTTCGTTAAAAGGTTAAGATGCAATAATTATGTGTCCTTATACTACAGCGAACATAAACATAATTACATCAATAAAAATGTAACGTTTGAATAGTTTGACTGATTTAGTATTAATGATAATTGGACACTAACGCTACAATAACATGACAGTCATGTCGTGGGTTGTAATGAACTTTATGACTTGATGGTCGAAGGATATTCAATGCCTCACCCATTATTTAAATCTAGAGACGAACAAAAATGACAAATCCCTTTTTACCCATAAACCCCGGAACGAAGAACACTTCTTCAACCTCGTCTTTTCTGTGAACACTTCAATCGAAAGGATTGAAATGTTTTAAGTAGATAAAGGAAAGTATTCCGTCACAGAAACATTTTTTTTTCCTTTTTTCTAAAAATCTAAAGTACAACCGGATTCATATCAGTTCTCTATCTTTTCAACATAATTGCTCATGTTAATATTGTCAGATATAGGTTGTAAAAATAAAATAACCCTCTCAATGGTAACGTGTGTCGAATCGTGTAGGCGTTGGCCTGCTACCGTGGGTAGTGTTGCGCCCTGAA